>PVKN010000018.1:141992-167354 GCA_004027915.1 Capromys pilorides | reverse complement strand
TTTGATAGTATAAATTGCCCTTTTCTCCTGAGAAAGATTAAAAGATTTCAGATCAATCATGATTTTATTATAATTGAATGAATTTGCCTTAAATGAGTGAAATTTCTGATTATTCATAAACTTTTGAAATGAGTAAGTATTCCCACTAAAATTATCTTCAAACTCTTGCCAGACAGTAATGGAATTTTTCCTAAATTTTTAAAGATAATCCGTAGAACATTAGTGTTATAATAAAACTTTTCTGTAGCAGTTCAGTTGGGTAATAGGACTTTTCTGAATTTTACAGTATTTTTTATTGCAGTGTTTATTTTGGTATACATTCAATTTTCTTCTGAGTTCTTCATGGATAATGACATGGTAATTGTGATTCTTTGATTATAGTTAAGCAGTGGTTGAGAACTCAGGCTTTCTGGAAAATTATTATCTCATGTGAGTCAAATGTGCATTTTTATTTCCTTACTTTTTCATTTTGCTCTATCAGTGGATGATGAAGGCGTTGTATATCTTAAACCTCCTAAAGGATCTTAAAGAGATCTCACTGGTGTTCGTTCTCACTAACCTTTAGTATGTAGCTGTTGTTATCGCAAAAGCCAGTGAACTGTTTTACTCAGAACGATATGGAGGAGGTGTGTCCACACTGCAAAACAAGCAGATGCAGTAACAAAGTAGAAATTCTTATTCCTTTGCTCTGAAAACAGTTATTTGATTTTTGTAATGAAATGGCTTTCAGATAAAGTTGTAAGTTGTAAGTGATTCTTCTTTAAAACTGTCTGATCAGACAGTTCCCTATGGGCAGACTTGCAATTGCTTACCATGTGTAAGATATTGATGAGAGAGAGTTCTGACTTGATACCTGATCTGATTATTCTGTGTAGCTGCTGGCAAAGAAATTTATATTGGTGAAATACACAGATAAGGAAACAAATGGATCTTTAGTAAAGGCTTCGCCCGTTTAGTCATCCAAGCAGAAAACAAGGTAGCATAACAGCCTTTATCTTGTCAGTCAGTCACAGTGTACCTATCCCAAAATGATCAAGTGACACTAGGCTCTGGCGTCTGTTTCCAGTGACATCAGGACACTGGAGAAAGGGAAACAGGCCATGGGCTAAGTGTATCACTAAGGTTTGCTTCGAGCTCCTGAGATAGCAGCTATTGTGTTGCAGTATTTGAGTCTAAAGTATCTCAAAAATAGGCTAAAAAAAAGTAGGTTGAAATCATTATGCAAAAAGTAAGCAAGCTAGTATCTGGTGAATCTTGTATGACCACTGCACTGATATCTCAGAGGAAAACATGGACAGAGAACTCAGATTCACTCTTTCACTTTGCCACGTGTAGCCTGGTAGTTGGGCATGAAATTCTTGAGCTTATTTGACTTCCTCCTGTGTTGAGAATCGTAAAACAGTAATTAGTTGACACAGTTACTCACATCTCATTTCCTTCTCCCCACAACTTGAAATAAAGTGAAGAACTAGGTGAGTCAGTTCACATTTTAAGTGGGCTTTGCTTTGGTCAGTGTTATCTTCGTTATTGAGTCTTCCTTTAGGCAGATTCCCACTTTTCTTTTTAAATTCTTACTATAAGTCACCTTAGGGTATGTCCTGTGTGTTGGAATTCAAATAGTAAGGGTATATGCTGCCCTTTTCTAAGAAAAGACCACTTGTTTGAAGACAAAAATCATTAACAATTCCTTTTGTATCTTTGTTGCTTAAATGGTTTGGTTGTGTAATGTTTTTGCATACCACTTAATATGATGCACATAATATTTATGTGAATCAAAGAATGTATAACAGAAAAATTGGGAAGAATTATAGTTGAAAGGTACATAAGGGGAAAAATATTTAAACCTCAAATGTTTTACTCTCCTCTGCACTAATTATTTTGTATAGGAAAAGCTAAGAAGTCTGTTGTAACTGCTGTAAGTTTACTTCCTTTGCTTTGAATGTAGGCTTTTTGTACTTATTTATTTTTAGACATTCGTTTTTGATATTGTCTCAGTGTGAAAACCATATTTAATGTATTTAAAAATCAAATCTGTTTAATAATGGATATGTTTTTACACATTCACCTCATTAACAGTAATTCTTTGAATTTTTATGAAGCCTTTGGCTCTAGACAACCTTTTTTTTGGCACTCCTATGGTAATCACACTCAGGACTTTGTATTTGCCAGGCAGGCACTGTGATGCTGAGCTATATCCCTGGACCTACACAACTCTTTAGCTTTGATGATATTTCTAACAGGTGACTGTTAACAAATGACTGTTTCTAACAGGTGACTATTAATAAAAACAGGAAGAAATGTTCAGGGAATGTCACAAAGAATTTTGTTCTCATTTCTTGAGTAAATAAATTAAAACCTGGATATTGTTTTATCAGTAGCAGTGTGTAAGTTTTTTACATTTGACACAACAAATAGGGAATTAATATAGAGATTTTTCCCTCCTGTAAAAAGACTTATTTGATGTTGTATATAAAATGCCCTTTCCTTTCACACTGTCTGAAATAATTAAATACTACTGATGTTTGGAAAACTTCAATCTGCACATGTATAATTTCCACATGCTACCTCAGTTAACCATGCTTCATTTTAGACTGGCATACATTGGATTAAATTTAATTAATCTGCATATTTTATTGCATTGTTTTTATTTGGTCTTTTTCTTTAACTTTTTTATTTGTCCATATTTGTCACACAGGTTGATCTCACTCATCATAGAATGTGTAGCTATACATAATATATCTAAAGTGTCCTTTCTTCCTCATTCCCTTTCTGTCTATTCAATCCTTCCCCTCCCCATTTATAAAAGCTTTTTTCCCCTATTTTTTCTTCTGTTCTTTTTTCCCCTTTTCCTTTCCTTCCCTTCCCCTTTTCTCCCCCACCCCCTTGCTTCCCTTCTATTTGAACATGTCCCTCCTATTTCTCAACACCGCTCTTCCATCATGCTTTTTATTTGCCCTTTGGGGTTCTCACACAGAGAACACAATTTTTAAGCTTGCATATCTGATACATTCCACTTGTGAATTTGGTCTCATAGTACATCCATTTTCCTACAAAAAACTCAAGGTTTTTCTGTACGGCAGGATAGTACTCCATTGACTAGAAATACCACAATTTCTTTATCTGTTCATCTGTTGATAGATAGATGGACTATTTCCAAGATTTAGTTATTACAAATCGTGTTGTTATAAACATGGGTATGCATATATCACAGTGATATGTTAATTTTGACTTGGAAGATGGCTAAGAAGAAGACAGCTGGGTCAAGTGGAATCTCTAGTTTTAGCTTTTTGAGGAATCACTATACTGATTTACATAGTGTTATATCACTCTACACTGCCACTAGCAGTGAAGGGCTAACCCCACAGCCTCACCAGCATTTGTTGTTGATTGGTTTCTTGATGATGGACATTCTTTTGGGGTGAGATAGTCAGTGTTTTAATTTGCATCTTGAGGGACCGTTTGACACTGAGCATTTTTTATGTTTATTGCTGTTTGTAATGGTTCATCTGAGAAATCTCTGTTCATTTCGATGACCATTTTGGGATTGGGTTTGTAAATTGTTTTGTTTTGTTTTAAGTTTTTTGTATATTCTAAGTGTAGGTCCTTTGAGGGACTTATCCAGTAAAAATTTTTTTCCCACACCGTGGATTGTCTCTTCACTCTCTGGTTTCTTTTGCTGTGCAAAAGCTTTTTAAATAAGATGAGATCCCAGTGGTTGTCTCAACCTTTGATTTAGCAGCTGTGTACTTTCTCTTGTACAAAGCCTTTCTGGAGTACATAGGAGACTGGGAGTATCTACCAATTCTTCTACCCAGGACAGGATTGCAGCTGCAGTGGGGCTGCCCCTTCTTGGATGTTTTTGCCTTGACCTTAACCCTTTTTACCAGTGCCACTGGCAGCAGCCTTCTTGGCTTTGGGTTTCTTCTCTTTAGTATGTGGCTTTTCAGTTTTTTCACCTGCCATCTTACAAGGTAGAAAATATGATTCCAATTAATCTTACATTAGTGTTCTTTGTGTAATCTACCAGCTATTGGGTTAATTTGGTAGGGGTCTCATTCTTTTTAAGAGATCTTTCATTTGATAGCCACCAAACAGGATCCTGTCTTCTAGATTTTATGTTCTATCTTCAGATTGGTTGGCTGCTGCATGTAATCTCAGTAGAACTGTTGGTCTCTTGGACTTCTATTTCAGTCTTTCGTGGAATCCAGTTCTTTTCTGTGTTGAGCATTCATAGTTTCCATAGCTCTACTTTAAAAAAAAAATCTGTATGTACACTAGATTCACTAACCATTTCCCTCACTATGGTCATCACCTCTTTAATTATCCCTGTTTTGGTTTTCATCTCTTTCATTATTTCTGCTGCTACTATTTCATAAAATTCAGCCGGGCATTTTTCTACCTCAGTCTCCCATAGGGTATTTGCCTTGGGTAAATTAGGAATTATGGGTTGCATCCTACTTCTGTGTGTTCTCATTCTCTTATAGGTTTTATTTACTTGTTATGTGTTGAAGCTTATACATTGTTTATAATAGGTAGCTAGATTACTAGTGTAGAAATGTCTAGGAAATGATTGCTTTTCAGAAATGTCTTTTAGGCATAGCTGGATTTAGCTTTTGAGTGTGTCCTTGGATCCTGCATCTTCAATTTATTAGAGATGAAAGGTTGTTGCCCAGTTCTTTGGTCCTGGATTATAGTATTATTTATGACCCCCAGACAATCTAGGTATTTATGTACAAGGAAAAACAATTGATTATAGCAACTATGTCACCTTGGCTAAAGTACTGTAGTCATAATAACAGCAGCATCAAGCATAGACTAGGAAATGACAAAACGTGATAACTATTAGTTTGCTGCCTTTAACCATAGGTATAAGATTCATAGTTACACAAAATCTAAGACAAATCAGGAATTTATGTACGGTAAATGTCTGCGCAGTAGATTTTCCTAAGTATTTTCCCTAAGTTGAAAAAGCTTAAAAGGAATAAGAGGATAAAATAGAGAAAAACACAGAAAGAGATTAGAATCAAGGTTGACGGACAAAGAAAGATTACCCAAGCCTTGGGAACCTGGTAAAGACAACAGGAGGAAAAGAAAGAAGGAAACAAGCACAAAAAACCTAAAAGGGGGCTTGCGGGTTGGCTCAGTTGTTTAAAGCGCCTGCTTGGCCAAACTCAGGTGCAGGGGACTGCAGTTTGATCCCAAGCTCTACAACCCACACCAGATCCTCCCTTAAGGCAGCCTGAGCAATGCCCCCATCCCCCCAAAAAAACTAAAAGCAATGTTTAACAAAAATGCATCATCATCATCATCATCATCATCATCATCATCATCATCATCATCATCATCATCATCATCAAGAACAACATCAACAAAACCCACAAGCGATGAGGGGAAAAAGTTTCTCTGTGATTTCAAGCCTCTGGTTGTATTCTGGGCTTTACAGCTTTGTGGTGATGTCCAATTCAGGATGCCACTTCTGTCACTGGTAGAGGAGGCTGCCAGAGCCCCAGGTCTGTGCTAGATAACGCTAGCAAGCGTGCAGTGGTATTAGGGTGGGGTGCTGGGTAATCCCAGGGAGTGAGATTAGGACTGTGTGGCAGTTCTGGTACTTTCAAATCTGCGTAAATTCCAGCTGATCCTGGCCTCTGGCTGTGAGGCTGGAGCCTGTATCACTTAGTTCGGAATATTCTGGGTGTTTCTTGCTGCCGTGACTACCACTCCCTGACCCTGGGTATCTCCCATAAATGTCCCTCACCCAGTCACTATTGGTTTTTAACACTGGGTGCCCTGAAATAAAGCCAACCCATGGCTGCTGGAGTCCATTTCAGTTGGTCACTCCCAAAAATGGCATCTGACCAAGCGCTGACTCTAGGGGACATTGCAGCCATTTGGGCTGGAGTCATTCACTGGCTGTTGTAGCACACAATGTCCCCTCTCCAGTCCACTGGTGGATTTCTCCCTGGAGGCCTCTGGAGTTATTTTTTTCACTCTAGTGCTATAGATTTATTCTTATGAGCTAGGAGCCAGGGAGAAAATACAGCTTTCCCCCTTTTCTGTTGTTGAGTTCTGTCTCTTCATTTTCTCTGTGGGCTCTAATTTTTCCTTTCTGGGTCCAAGGGCACACTTCCCTCCTTTTCTTCCCCAAATTGTTATTTTCCAGGATAAATTCTGAATCTTGGAGGGATCAATTTCTTGACGCTTACTGCTCTCCCTGGAAGTCTAGGTTTGTTTCTTTGAGCTATTTTTGCTCTGCTGTGGCCTCTTCTATTAAACATAAAATTAAAAAAATATTTTGTCATTGTTCCTCTGGCAAAATCATATAGTTGAGATTAAGTCTCTGAAAGGCATCAGTTCCTTGTCTCATTATAGCCCTATCTTTATCATTTGCATATATTTGTACATTGCAGATACAAATGCAGCACATACTGTTTTCTCATAGTTTTTCAAATAAAAAAATCATATGACAAAAGTAAAAATTTTGGTGTCCACCTATTCATATGTGCATTCTCTAATAACCCAGATATTTTAAAACACACAGAAGTGGACAAGAATATTCACACGATCCAACAGCTAGGAGTTGCCTTCAGTGTTGTGGGCTGTGTCCAGCGGGATCACTGTATATTATGATGGTTTTGTACATGTGTTATTAAGATTTTTGTCCTGGTGCTTATATCTTGTAGTGAAGCATAATTTAAAGAAAAGGCATTTCTAAACTGTACTTACTGAGCATGTTTTTCCTAACACTTCGTGCTGCTGCTGTGATAGTCTTAAGTGTAGTGGGTTTGTACGTAGGTTGGAATTTGGTAATCAGTTTCTAGCATGTCAGCTGTCAGTGTTTTCTTGGCAATTCACTTTTTCTGTACAATCACCTTTGTAATTCTTCCCACCTCTAGGAGTACAACCCCTCACTAGTAAGGACTAACTTGTCTTGGATCTTTGTTTCTCACAAAATTCATACATTGTAAACTTGAATTTGCTATGCATTATACTAATAATTTCCAGACTGATACAGGTTAAGATGTGTGATTTTTCAATAATTCAGTTTTAACAAATACATTTGTCTGATTTGTGTAGCACCATTGTTAATAGTGCATATAATGATTTTTCCATATGACAACATTATTTTATGAACACCTCCAAAGAAGTAGTTTTTAAATTAATAGTCTTACTTTTAGAGAAGTTTTAGGTTTACAGAAAATGTGAGAAAGTACTAAGTTCCTGTATACTCATTCTCCAAAGCCACATTTTGTATTTTTATTAGCATGACTTTCTAACTGAGGAAAAAGTCATTTTATATCGATCTGTTATTACCACTGAAGCCCATTGTATGTCCCCCAATCTGGTGTCATGAAGAACAATTTCACTGCTCTGAAAGTCCCCTGTGTTCCACCTATTTGCCTCTCCTTACAACCAACCCCTGGAAACTACTGATCTTTTCACTGTCTCTGAATTTTAGCTTTATCCAAAATTCATACAGTTGGGATTTCATAGAATGTCGTCTGCATTATTCATAAAACATATACTCATGCTTCTTCCATTCTTTTAGCTCATTGCTTGTTAGCTCTGATTATACTCCCTTGTATGAATGTATTACTGTTTCTCCGCTTGTCTACTGAAGGGCATCTTGGTTGCCTTCAGGTTTTATAGTTATGAATAAAGCTGCGGGAAACATTCAAGTGGGTTTTTTGTTTTTTCATGCATAACTTTTCGACTCATTTGAGTACCTCCAGGTATGATTCCTGGCAAATATGGTAGGAGCATAGTTATTTTTATAAAAATCTACCAGACTCTTTCAGAGTAGCTGTGCTGTTTGAATTCCCAACACCAGTGAATGAGCAGTGCTATTGCTCAACATGCGCAACAGCATTGGTGCTGTTGGTGTTCTGGACTTAGCCATTCAGAGTTACATAATAGTCCTTCCCTGATTGTGGGTGATGCTGAGCGCCTTCAACTTGCTTATCAAGTTGATAGCAAATTAGTTTTGGTTGACATCTTCCTGCAAATATATCCCACTTCTTCCCTGAATTAATAAAATTTGAATTCTCCTTTGCTTTGTGATTCAGTTATGGGCAGCAGACATCGGTCACTTGTTCTGTGCTACTCTCAGCTAATAGGGGAGCAGCAGGGCTTTGTCATTTTGCTTTTATACAATTTCTTCTGTTCTTTCTTTGACTGACTGCCTCTTTCCATTGCCAATGTGCCATGAACCTAGTGAATTGGTTGCCAGGCCGGGGAGAGTTGTGGGTAAATAAATACAGCAGTTTAGGTTTGCTGAGTGATGAAAGGTTCTATTCTATGAGCTTTAGTGCTTTGTGGCATTTCTGTGCGTGTCTGGTGTTTTCAGCGTTATCTCTGGCTGCCAGAAGAGTTCCAAGTAGATCAAGTGTGAAGTTGGTGTTTAGGCAGTTATAGTGCCGTATAGTCGTGTAATGTTTACAGCTGAAAGGCATCTAGAAGCAGTTCCATGACACCATCCTTTTTTTGTGATGATGTATGAGTTTCTGATCTCTTGAAAGGTATAAAAGAAAATAATTAGCTGAGTGAAACAAAAAATAGGCATAGGAGAGCTGTTCTGATCTCGCTTCTGTCCGTTCTCCTTTCTCAAGTATAGCCTGGACTGTGGCCTGGTTACTGGCTCCTAATCAAGTGCAGTATTGGGAGGTTTCCATTACCTCCAGCCAGCAAAAACACTTTCGTGTGTGGTACCGGGGTTAGAACTTGGGACCTTGCACTTGCTAGGCAGGTGCTTATGTCACTTACCTATATCCCAGGCTCAGTAAAAACATTTAAGGGCTTTTAAAGTCATACAGCTCAGAGCAGGTTGAATATCCCTTATTTGTAATGCTTTGGACCAGAAGCATTTAGGATCTGAGAGTTTTTTTTTTTTATTTTAGCATATTTACATATATATAATGAGATACTTTGGGGATGGGACCCAAGTCTATACACCTAATCACTTCTGTTTCATATATTTCTTGTACACATAGCCTAAAGTTACAGTAATTCACACTGTTCTTCCAGTGTACAAACATGTTGACTGAGACATGTCACATGAGTTGGGAGTGGAGTTTCCTTTTGAGGGTCATGTTGGTGCTCAGACTGGAGCATTTGCAATTTATAATTAAGGAGGCTCAACCTGTATCAACAAACTGTTCAGCTAAGCTGATGATAGTTAGATATTGGATGTCAAGATGTTCACATCAGAAGGTTGGAACTAAGATCTGGAGTAGTATGTACTACTTTTACTGTTTTATTACTTCACACGTTCGTTCAAACAGCATTTACAATTTTTTTCAGAAGAGGAAATTGAAGCTAGTAGAGTGAGTTGATGCTTGGCTCCTATGTGGAAAATTGAGATGTAGCTCAGATTGTTCCAGAACACTTTTTTTTTTTTTTGCCATATTCCAGGATTATATTTACCAACGTTGTACTTACACAGAAGTGCTTGATTCTTGAAATAAATATGTTGCATTGACTTATATTTCTGAAGTTCTTTACTCTTTCAATGTTTTTTTCACTGGAGGTTTTTAGGTAGACCACTATGGTATCCTTGTTACAGATTTTATGTTAATAATCAGGGGGAAAAGGAGGTGCTCTCCTCATGGGATTCAAGTGAATTTGGGGCTCTTGCTGTTTGTTCTACAAGTGTAAATATAAGCTTATTGTTTTCTAGGTCAAAGCATTTATGAGACGTACTTGTCATTGTGGAGTTTCTGTGGGTTCGATTTGGCCGTCAACTTAAGGGATAGGGATCTGACAGTTCTGTTCCTCAGATTCCTGACACTGCACTAACTGGATGGCAGTCCCGGGCCTGCAGCTGGGTGGATGGATGGTTGTCATCAGCTACAAGGCGCTCCTGGGGCCCTTCTCCAGAGCTGAATTCAGTTCTGGAAGTCTTTCAATTAGCACATCTTAAATAACTTTTAAACAAATAACTAATCATAATGTGACTACTGTATTCCATAGCATAAATCTTAAACTATAATGTTAATACTTATTATGTAATTAGGGATGAATGAATTGTGCTCCATTTGGGGTTTGTAAAATACCTCAAGCTATTTTTCAAACATTTCGAAATACATTTTGCAATATTTCTCAAATGTACTTTAACAAACACATTTCCTTTAATTTTTAAACCCTTGTGTATTTTTAGAGAAATTTAATCCATATGTTCCTGATTCATTTGCACTTAATTCATTGAAGTTTTTTTTTTTTTTTTAGATTGCTTTCAATGAAGTTTTAGGAATGCTTCTTAGGAATTCTGTCAACTTTAAAAGCCTTTTCCTCAATCAAAATATTCTCCTCCAAGATAGATAAATGTGCATGGAATATTTTATTCAGTTTACAATATAAAGCCTGTATATTTTAAAATTTAAGCTGGCCCTGAACTGAGGTTGCCAAGTTATTCTTTTCCAGTGAGAATTCACTTCATTTGTTGCTCTTCAGGTGTCAGCAAAGGGTTCTTAAGAACTGTGCTATCTTGAAAACAGTATTGGTTGCTGTCTTCCCACATTGATAACAGAATGAGTTAATCAAACATCACTGACACTCAGCTGGTTATTGGGCTCTAGCAGTGCTGAGTTCATATACATTGTATGTTTTTCACACTCATTCATATATACATGAGAAAATATTTAAATTCTTATTTAACTTTTTTGTATATGCTAAATATCTCTTAGCTGAAATAGTACTAGAAGCATTTTGTATTTCAGAGTTTTTGAAAAAATATTGATATGATAATTATAAATCAAAAATAACTCCAAAATTTGAAACTTTTAAAGTATCACATTGATGCTCTAAAAGTTTTAGATGTTGAATTTTCAGATTAGGTATGTCAGCCTATTCTTAAAAATTTTAACGTGACAATAATTATTCTGTGGTTTATTGCGAAGTCACTGTGGTTGTTCTCTCTTCTCAGAAGTACCACCTGAGATTTGGTTCAACAGGTTTCTGTTGCTAGCAGTAGGTTTTTGAGAATAGCTCTGTATATCGCTCTAATTCAACAGGCTTATGACATGAAACCTTAGAAACGGTAAGGTCATTGCAGTGAAAGTAAAAGGAAACATGTGGACAACTAATTGGATAGAACATAAATTACAGTGACTCTGGGAAGGACTTGTGGAACCACAGCATCAGCAGCGAGGCGCTTGCTCAGGGCAGCTCGCAGCTGCACTCACAGACACACTAAGGGAAGCGCCCTGTTTGCTTCAGACTTCTATAGAGGCTTGTGTGAAATACATATGTGCGAATTACAGGAAACAACCTTCAGTCCTAGGATCAATAGAAATTTTCGTTTTCTTTTTTTTACTGAATTCTTCAGTAAAAACATCCTTTCTGTATTTTCCGAAGTAAATCAGTTTCTTATATATTTCATTAGTTTGTGCATAAATGAACTCATTTTAGGAAAAAATATGATAGATAAATTTAGTTTTTTGATAAATTTCTTTTAAGAATTAACAGTTACAATTTCCTTTAGTCAAACCAAAATGCAAACATCTTGCTTTGGGATGGACTTTTGCCTTTTACTTTTTATTTTTCCTTTTCCTTTTCCTTCTTATGATTGTTTTTCTTTTCAAAAGATGTGCAGGTTTCAAATAGAGGTTTTAAAAAGCAGTATTTATAATACTCAATCCAGTGCTTATTCTTACTCCTTCCTCCCAGTACCCCGTAGGCTAGGAGATCCTGTCATGTGACCCGTGGGACAAGATTGCACTGGTGTTTGTCACTAACCTGGAACCAGTTCTCCCAAGCTTGGGCCGTGCTGCTCCAGCGGTGTTTATGGCCACACTGTTTCTGTGTTGATCGTTTACAGAATATTTGTAATTGACATTAGTGTTTATGTATATAGCTTATAAAAATCTTCCCAAGATACAGAAATTTTAAAGATTACATTAGAAAGCACTAAGAAATATTTTTTGGTAGAAAAATCCTTCTAAAAATTATGAGTAATATTTATATCAAGTCATGAGATTAAATATATTTCATTATTTTGAAAAAATCTTGCAGAACAATTTAGTCATGATTAGTTTATTCCAGTGCTTATATTCAACAATGATAAAGAAAAGTTACTTTATGAAAGTGTATAGGTCTGAGTGGAAGAAATAAATTGCTGGTTGCAATCCTAAGCCAGGAGCTTTGTTCTATGTAATCATATCTTAGTGGTGGGAACATTCAGAATCCTCTCTACTAGCTGTTTTGAAATATTCCGTTACTTGTCAACTGTAGTTAGCCTGTTGTGCAGTGGAGAACCTTACACGTCCTCTTCTGCCCAGTTCCACCCATGTGCCTGTGACCCATCCTCCTCCATCCCTCTTCCCCCACGTCTTTATTGGGTTCTGCTAACCACTATGTATTTTATTCTTTACTTCTGTGAGATCAACTTTTTAATGAGCTTCATTTTTAATCATGTCTACTAATTATGCAAAAGATTTTGGTTAACTTTGTTAAATTTACATTTTCCTTGATGTCACTCAGTTTTTGGAAATTAATTGATAGGTTACATTTCATGCCAGTAGTTCAAAACTCACTGAACCTCTTCCTTTGGAAGATTTTTAAACAGGAAAATTGTTTCAAGTTTTAAGTTGCACATATTAGTTTATAAGAGACTCAGTGTTTTTGGGCAACAAAATCATGTCACAATGGAAACATTTCTCAACATCAGTTTTTTCCACATAATGGATTTATTTCCACCAGAATTTTCTCTTACATTAAAAAAAAATAAAGTATATAATTGAAAATAGGCATTTGATTTTACATAGATGTATGCATTTATATACACAGCAAAAGTTTAATGAAATGGTCTTTGTCCTTACCGCATGTAATGCACTCTGATATTTTCCAGTTAATTCCATTTTGTAAAATTACTGGACCTGATCCAGGAAATTGATTTCATTACTGGCTGGCAGCTTGCGATGTAAGCTGGGCGCAGCCCTGACCTTGGTGCGTCTGTGCGGATGCCTTGGTGGCCTACTTTGCAAGCAGGCTGGTGAGCAGAGGCGGCCCACCCCTGCTCTGCTGAGCACCCGCAGGCCTGGCTTGCACCATGTTGTTTCTCAGAAGTTGTTAGGAACATGTTAATTACTTGGTCCTCACTGTGAGGCTCTAAAAATGAAGCACTGGGTGTCTGCCCTCTACCTGCCTTTCTTCTTGACCCAGGAATTGCACCTCCTCATCCCACTCACTGTTCTTCTGATTTTATACCATGTTTGTAAACATGATAGTCCTTGAGTGACACAGAAGACATTTAATTCCCATTGAATTTTCATTTTTCCCAGTTTTGGAATAATCCCTGAATTCTAGATATGATAGGAATATACCATTTTCAATTTCTTTATTAAAACATGTTATCAGAGATCCTTTTGCCAAAATCCACCAGTTTCTCCATCTTAACATCCCCTTTAGGGGCCAGGGAGATAGCTCAGTAGAATAAGCGCTTGCCTGGCAAGCACAGGGTCCTGAGTTCAATTCCTGGTACTGCCAAAACAAACATGCTCTTCGGAGGGACCAGGTCCCTGACTGCCATGCTAGCATAGAACATTTAGACAACTGGCACTGCACTGAGGCCGCATAGCTGCCTGCTGGCTGCCCCTGCTCACAGGGAAAACAGCACTCTTCAGTGGACATGGAATCATATTGCGGAATACCAGGCATCAAGCTACTAAGGAAGGTGCTGGTGACAGGTGGGAAAGAAAAACCAAGGAAGGAAGGTATTGAATTTCCTAAAGAATGTAATCTTCATGTATTCTACTGTAACCTAGCAATGAAGGTTGACGGGCCACAAACGTATGATCTTATTTGTGCTCTGCCTTAATACCTATGTACCAGTTATTTAAAATAAGAATCTGTTTGTTGGATGAGAGGAACTTTGGTACTGTGGGAACTTAGGAGTCAAAAACCCAGATTCTAGCCGCAGCCCCACTAGTTCCACATTGTGGGACTTTGGGCAAGTTAGTTAACCTCTCTGTACCTGTGTTACCTCACCTGAAAGCAGAGATGATAGCAATAATAGAGGTGGTGGGGGAGATGAAAGAGTCTATTTCAGATACAAGAGAAATTGAATGGGACGATTACTGTGAGCGAGATCTCACAAGCCTGAACTTGGTGTGCAGGGAGGCAACAAGCGAGCACCCTTGATGAGTGACTACACGATGTACGAGCTGCTGTACATCAGGCTCTAAAGCCTCTTACATGTGCAGCGCGCATGTGCTTGTGGCATCTTACATTGTGTAAGTCACCAAGGGAGAGAACTTCTTGTCGTGTTGCTGGCCTGGTTGAGGAGAGATGGCATGGGGGTAAGTGGGGTGGTGTTAGAGGTTGGACAGAGCAGTCCTCCCTGCATGTGTACCGCCCGCATCTAGACCCTGCAGTGAGGAGAGAGCAGAGTAGCAATAATAGGCTTTTTCTTAGAGTGCAGTTAGCAAAATTAAATGAGGTACCGAAGCCAAAGTGCTTATGTTTTTGGCACCATCATGACCCCTAGATAACAGTTAACTGCAGTGTTGTGCTAGAGCTGACATGGGCCAGGCTTCCTCAGAGCCAGTTTTTTGGATATTATAGTTAGAGGCTTTCAGTCATGGGTAGCTTGAAGTTAGCGATGGTGAGAGCGTTCACATTGTGGAAACCAGTAAACACTGAGAGGAATGGTGCTGTCCATCCACCAACCCCTCTAGAGAGTTCATTTACCAGTAGGCCACTGCTTAGCTGGTTTCTGGACACCTCACCCAGCTCTTTGTTACTCCCCTGAAACATGCAGAGGTAATGACAAGACTCCTGGCCCTTGCCAGGCATGCTGCATGGGGTCGGTTTGACTGTTGCCCATGTTTGACTCAAAGGGCCAGTGATTATTTGGCATCTGCCATAATTAGAGACCACTCTTTACTGGGACCAGACTATATCCTGATGCTTTCATTGCAGTGTTACAGGAGTATGTGGACACCAGAAGTAGACCACAGTGCACACTCCCGTCATTCCTGCAGTCTGATCTAGGCTATGCCCACACTGCTTTCAGTCATACCTGGGATCCTGCAGTTGTCCAAAGGGTCCTGAACCCCACCACTGGCACGGCCTGCACCAGAGACACGTGCACACAGGTGTATTTTCCTGAGTGCTGATGAGAGCTCTTGAGCTCCTCCTATAGCAAAAGTAGGCAGGCAAAAGAGCATTCTGTGCTCACCTATTTTAACACTTTCTCTGAACCAAAAATGAGGTTCTGGTGGTAGCACTCAAAAGTCTTTTGCTTTACATAACACATTTCTTCCACTTTTCCATAGAAAGTAAAAATCAAACATTATTTCTCAAACAGGTACTCTAGGACCTACAAACATAACAGTAGTCTTAGTTACTTTACCCTACACTCAAAATTAAAGGAGGCAAAGTTTATTTGGCTCACAGTTTGTAGATGTTTTAGTTCATAGTTGGCTGGCGTCAGGCAGAGAAGCATCACAGAGGAGAAACAGTTCATGGTGGGCAGAAGTCAGCAAAATAGTGAAGAAGCAGAGAAGCAAGCCACAAGTGAGAATCAGTGACTCTCTCTGTTCTTTATAACCTCTGCAGACTACCCGCCTTAGGGCAGACAGCTCTCATACCCAAAGTGAGTACCCTTGATCCTAGCATTGCTCCATAAATCAATCCCAACATCACACACCCTGGATATAGCCATCTCCGAAAAGCCCTACCTATTGTAACATGAGGCTTTGGGGGGACATCTAGATACAAAACCATAGAACCTGGGTGTAGCTCTGGTCCTCTCAGAAATCTGTGCTGATTCCTTGGTGAGCTGTTATGGAAGTAGGCTGGTGAGCAGAGACAGTCAGTGCCTCTTCCCTGGGACCCAGGGCCTGCTCTTCACCGTTCTGTACCTGACTGATGGTCGGGAGTACATTTATCACTTGAACTTAGCTGGAAAACACAAAGATGGTCAACTTACCATTGAAAAAAACCTCTCTCTGTTCCTGGTTGCAGATGTAATATGTATTCTTCAGAGAGAATCTTACATGTCTCTGTGTGCCTAGCTTAAGAATCACAGGCTAGTTATAATTTGTTAGTCCTATTTTGTTTTCACAAGAAAGAAAAAGCACTACATATTGTCAGAGTCTCAAGTTCCATAAAGGAGGTTTCCCCATGATCCTATAAGTTTCTGTGTAATATGTAATACAGACAAGAAGGGTAACTGGAAAGTCTAGCCAAGACTTTTTCATCTCTCAATTGAACCTTATACAAATACTTCCAAGGTCTGTTATTTCCACCTATATAAAAACAGTTCAACTTACTGAATGCCAGGAGATTTGAGGCACAGCCCCTGCCTTCAGAGAACTCAGCCCTGGGAGAGAGAGCTGTGGGAGAATCATGGGAAGCTAGATGCAGTTAGAGCCCTGAGGACACAACAGAGAAGCAACCTGGAAGAGGAGGATAAAGCAGGCTGTAAGGAGGACAAAACAGCCTGTAAGGAGGGCAACACTGGCTGTGTTCTAAAGGGAGCACAGGAGTTAACTTGGCCATAAAGGAGGGAATCTTAGTCTAGACGCATACCTTTTCCTAACCTGGTCTTGAATTAGAGCTATATGATCCTTGGCACAGCTGTCACCTCAGTAGATATCATCTGGAAGGCCTTTCTCACTCTCAGTGCCTCGACAATCTTTTGTAGGCCATTTGTAGATCACAGTGTAGCTCAGTACTCATACATGAAAGTGTGTTCTTCACCATGCCCAAGAAGCAGAATGGTCTCCAGGAAACATTCATGGCATGATACTGGCAAAAGTCTGGGTTTGAAATCAGCTCCTACGCCAAAAGCCCAGAGCGAACACCAATTTGCATAAATATAGAGTTTCATTTCCTTTCGTGCTTGTGGAGCCTAAAAGATTTGTTTGTGTGTGTGATGACTGCTTTGTTTTGAGGGCCAGTGACTGGGCCCCACAGCCACAGTGTGCTCCCAGTCTTGGTGGCATAACTTTTTCTTGCTATAGATGTTAATACTGGTGGTCCACAGCCTCAGTATATTTCCAGTGCTATGAAAGTCCCCTCCATTTTTCCAGGCTATGTGCAGCCTGTTTGCTCATCTTGGAATTGTCCACAGGAGAGAATTTTTCCACTTGTGAACCAGTGCTACTTTGAAAATCAAAAGGCATCTCCTAATTTGCAGTTGTATATTAAATTCACACATTTCAGATTGAAATTCGTACAACCTATTTTGCATTATTCACACTTAATAGTAATTTCTTTTGGCTATTGCCCTCAGGTTCTGTAAGAATAAAAAAAAAGTAGATTGGAGCCCTTTATTTCTTACTTGGTTCACAGATTATAAATCTAATTAGTTCTCTGGATTTTTTTCTCTTAATGTACCCAGTGCTTTCTGCAAACAAAGACTGCTAAGTGAGGGCAGGTTTGCCTATAACCATGTGTATCTTAAACTGCATTGTCAGTTCACTTGAAAAGTCATTCGTCTTTCGGTGCTTATTTGCCACATGAAGTTGACGTATGACACTAGTAGGTACAGTATGCACCTGTGCCAGGATGAGGAAAGACCTTTCCAAATGAGGTAATGCTTTCAGATTTGTCTATTCAGATGAATCCCTTCTAGGAGGGGACCTACCTTACAGATCAGGGAATCTAGTGTTTCTTAAACTAAGCTAGAGAGTCCATTCTATGAGGAAGGTTTAAATATTGTGTGAATAAGGACATGGCCATCACACCAGCTCCAAGTGCCTTGTGGGAGCGAGAGCTGCTGCCACATATTGGAAGGTGTGGGTCTTTCATGTCTGTGGTCCCATGGGGATTGCAAGGCTTTTACTGCCAGGAATTTTCCTTCTAATGGCCTGTGTTAGTCAAGCTGCACTTGTCATCTTCGGGTATTGATGGAAGGTGACGCTTTCTCAAGGTTAAGACTGAAGCACTGAGATAACCTCACAACCTCACTGGCTGGAAAAATACAAAAATGTGTTTCCTGTTCATATATACATGCATCATTTGGTATCCTCTCTGGCCACATGTCTGCTGTGTATCATCTCACATTGAGACTGTAAAGCCTCCATGTTTCATGTTTCTATGATAGGGAAAAGAACAGGAGGGTTCACAAACATAGAACTTTTAAAACTACTTAAGACATAGTCTGTGTGATTTCTACTCACATCCTGTTGGCCCAGGCAAGTTATATAACCAAACCTATGGTAGTTAGAGCTAGGAAATGTTTCTCTGTACAGAGGGTAGCATATGGCATGGGTGGAGATGACAGTCCTGTTCCAAGAAGAGAGGCTGAGTACTTGAAACAGGAATGGCCTCTCTTGCTTCCACACCATGGCCCTCATTCTGTGCTAACACTTTCTTGTGTGACTTCAGCATGACTGTGTTCTGAATGTTCATGTTATTTTTCTTTGGGAGTTTTAGGGTTGGAAAGTCAGAAAGCTCTAGGGTCAGATGGCCATGAGGAGGTCTTGTCTCATGCTCTTGAGTTTCTAGTAGGGGTGCTAAAGTCCATTGAAGTGGTCAGGGTAAGATCACTGAGCAAGGCCTCTCTCTGGCAATTTCTCCCCCACATCAACTTCAATAAATGATAAAGAATTGTCCTTCTATGCACTGTGAAAGAAAGCACTTTGTTCCTGAAACCACATGATTCTGAGAGATAGAGACATAAAACAAAACCTGAGGTGTTAGTTTCAGATGAAAACTAGCTCTGTTTTCTATCCATTATTTTCCCCAGCCACATTTGTGGTCAAGGCAATTCATTTAAATTTGTTATGTAGCATCAACACAATACGAAGAAATACTCTAATAAGTCACAGTTCCATCAAAGGAAAATTGCAGCTTTATTTCACAAATAGTCTGCTCTGTGTGCTGATTTGATTTAAAATATAAACTGCATGTTTCCTTTCAGCCTTGGTGTGAGGGAAACCGTGGGTGGATGACTTCGTACTGGTGATGTTAACTGGGTGTGAGCCATTCAGTGGGTTGGAATGGGCTTCTAATGTCTCCATGGTGTGCAACTGATAAAAAATAGCAAAGCCCAGCACAGGGCCTGTGACATGGGGATAACCTTCATTCTGTTGCAGACTCTCACAACACCACACATCTAACTTTCAGAGATTTCAGACTCGGAGATCAGCGACCACTGAAGACAGGATAGAGTTGATGGAAGATACCCAAAGGGTTTCCACGTGGAGGACTGAGGTGGGGAGAAGCAGAGACAAGCGGGGGATGCCATGGCTTTGGGATAGGTGGGGGTCAGGGGTGGGTCAGAAGTGTTTATTGCATTGGAAACTTCCAGATACAAGGGAAAGTGAATGGGACACTTGCCACATGCACAGCAAGCCTGAACTTACAGTGCAGGGAAGCCCGTGGGCGAGGACTCCTTGGGCAGCGCACGAATCTGATCACCACACTTCACACTCAGATCTGGGACCAATGTAGTTTAAACACGGGTTTCCATTTGTAGCATCTTGAAGAGCACAAACCTTCAAAGTACAGGACTGTAGCATTGCTGGCCTGGCAGAGTGCAAAGTGACTGAGGCGCTCTGAGGTGGAAAGAGAAGCTGGCTGTGGGTGCACACAGCTTCCACTTCTACCTTGGCAAGGAAAAGAAAACAGGGAAGCAGACGCTAAAAGGAGGTCACTGAAAACTCCTTCCCCCACATCCTGATTTAATAGGTTTAGGCTGACTTTTTACAAAAGATTCCTGGGTGATTGGAATCAATATCTCTGGTTCTGAACTGCAAAGGAAGTCTACTTTCTTCTTATTGTTTGCTTTAGTAAACACCAGCACTTAACTTTCAAGTTAGTTTCCTTAAAATACCAGAATTAGCTTTCTGAGAGAGCGATTCTTTTAAGTTTCCCTTATTTTAGAAAAGTAAATAAGTATTCTGACTGTTCTCCAGGCTAGATTCATAGCATGTAGATCCAGCCACCTTCAGGGATGGGAACCCTTGGACAAAGATGCACTACAGTCCTTGGAATGGCTTGCATTAAGGAAGGGCAGGAGTCACCCCTAAACTTCATCTACCATATGGCCCTAATTCCTAATTTCTTTCTTTCTTTCTTTCTTTCTTTCTTTCTTTCTTTCTTTCTTTCTTTCTTTCTTCTTTTTTTCTTTCTCTCTCTCTCCCTCTCTTTCTTTCTTTCTTTTTTCCTTCCTTCCTTCCTTCCTTCCTTCCTTCCTTCCTTCCTTCCTTTCTTGCCTTTTTTGGTAATTTTTCATGCATTTGGTACAGGGTCTCACTACTCAGCTCGTACTCCGAGTTATCCTTCTGTCTCAGCCTCCCCAGCACTGGGATTACAGGCATGCACCACCATGCCTGGTTTTGGTGGCTGGCATGGCACTCCCAGGATTCTGTGGTCAGCACAGCATGTAGTACTGGAGATCAAACCCAGGTCTTGCAGTTTGCCAGGCAGATGCTTAGATCTTCAAGCTATCTCCCCAGCTACCTTTCTTCTTTCTTTTATGGCCTCTCTTCACCCAACTTGTACCACAGGGAATTTTGGCTGTGTAAGGAAAGTTTCTCAATTATGACAACTGTCTCATTCCTATTTAATTAAATATAATACTATCATGTCTGTACATATGATATTATTCTTAATTTTATTTAATGCTAACACTGAAATCTTTTGTATTGCTCTGATATCACACCTGCTTTTTCACAAATTAACAGAGCAAAGGGGAACAATTTTCTGGTAACATTTCCCTTTTGTTTAACAGTTTGGCACCATGCATCAGCCCAAATGTAAACTACAGGCCTGGAATTACCAGCATGGCCAGAGCCAGAGTTGAGTGGCCACTTTACGTCATGGCTATCAAAGCAATTGTGATTGTCCCAGCTTTCCACCAAGTGTGTTTATGTGTGTGTGCACACGCGTGCATGCACATGTGCGTGCGCACGCATACTTGAGTTTGTGGTTGCAAGAAAGACCTTTGCCAAGGTGCTTGGTAGCATCACCAGTGATGACCTTGTGGGCTGCGTAGGGCTGCGACTTGGGTGAGAGTTTCATGGGCTCAGGTAGTGCTCCTCCTCTGGACTAAAAGGGCCATGCTCCCAGTTAGTGGCTGTGTACTCTTAAGTGTTTTAATACAAGGTGGGGGTGACAATGTCCAATTACCTGTTATATGTTCAGGATTTTTAAAACAATATAGAAAAGAGCTAAGCAGCACAGAAAGGAGAATTGAAATGAGCAAAATAAGGCATAAAGAAATGACTATGGAGAGATGTACAAAGCCTACATGCATTAACTACCAGAGCCATAGAACAGGGACCTGGGTCACCTGAGACACTACCACTTTCCAGCAGGCCTCTAGGCAGGGTCTCATGAGCGCTCAGATCTTCCCACTGGTATGTGAGAGAAACAATGGCACCCCACAAACCTATTGCTCACAGCACTGTGCACCTGAGCCCAATGCTTCCCGGAGTGCAGCCCATTGTGTTTTTTGTGTTTCTGTCCTAGCTCCAAAACAATCAACTTCTCTAGGGTTAGACACAAGTTCTTAGCCATCGTGGCACATGCCTATGATTCCAACACTTGGAAGACTGAAGCAGGAAGATTGCAAGTTTGAATTCAGCCCAGGCATCTCAGTGACTTAGCAAGATCCTGTCTTAAAGTTTACAAAAGTTGGGGAGGGCTGGGGATAGAATGTAGCTCAGTCCTGCATTGAATCCTCAGTGTGAACAAGAAGAACAAAGGAGGAGAAAGAGGAAAAAAGGAAGGAGGAGGAGGTAGAAGAGGAGAAGGAAGTGTAGGGGAAGAGGAATGAGAGGGAGAAGAAAGAAGAAAGGGAGGAAGAGAGAGAGAATGAGGAAGAAGAAAGAGGAGTTGGCAAGGAGGGACAACAGAGGGAGTAGAAAGGAGGAGGAGAGGAGTGTTTCACCACTCTCCAAGTTCGCAGGGCCTTGGAGCCTGCACAGGCACAGAATAGAAATGCCCCATAGATGGGGTTTATCGTCTGCATCATTCACTCTCCTGCACCCACAGGACTGAAACAAACGCTTGGCCTACACAGTCTCAACACGCATGCACTGAGAGAATGAGGGCCGGTGCTCAGTCAGTGTTAGCCCGTCGTTCTGTGCTGTGGCATGTCCTGTTAAGAAGTCACTACACAGCTATTCTGACAATGTTCGGAACCTCACAGCCATCTTCTTCCGTTTGCTTCTCAGTTCTTAGTCTGTTCCCACCCCTGACCACAGTGTGGTTTTCGACAGAAAAGCCCAAATAGGGAGAATAAAACTTGGTGGTCCTTTGGGAAGGCCCACTCTAGACACAGCAGGAAGGTAACGGCATAGGCTTAAATCAGATGAGGGTGGGTTCAGAATTCAGACTGGGACAGACATTTCTGACAGGAACAAATCTCAGTTGCTTGGAGCCTTGCATTTCTCATAAATGTGGATAAGACACTCTGGAGAGAAGATATCTATAACACAAAGTACAATCTTAAGAAATGTCACTATCATTATTTTCCCTCCACAGTGTTGGGTCAAATGAGAGTCAGGAGTAGAGAGGGTAAAAACTCTCTAGGAAGACTCAAGCAAAAGGAAAGAGGAAATTGCTGAATTCTTTTGTATGTCAGAGCACCTGCTCCTATTAGACAAGCTTGGTCCTTCAAGCCGAAAAACAGAGGCCCTGAGCTGTGCAAAGCCTCTGGTATCCATGGCAACCACACAGGAGCTTGTGATGCAAGCACACCTGGTGTTCTCAGGTTGCTCCACCATATGGCATTTCACATATTTCATCAGGAAAACCTCTGCCTTGACCTCCCTCTCCTGCACAGAAGCTCCCAGCATGCATGCCCCCCACCAGCCTAACCCTCAGCCCCAGAAGCAACGTAAGCCCCTTTCACAGAGATTGGAAGCACAGCTCCAGACGCTGTTTAGTCAAAGGGCCAGAAAAGCTCTTCTTGCTTCAAAGTGGCGCCTAGAATAGGGACACCTGACAAATACATTTGCAGTGCACCCTGCTGAGGAGACTGACGTAGAATCCGTGGTCCCCACGCCTGCAGCTTGTTAAGACAGCGACCCATTCACCACAGGCTAATACAGGATCTTGTCCTTGATCATGACTCATCTCACGTCATCATTTGTAAAAGCGGCCTCAAAATTCACCCTAAATACAAATGCCCATTCAAGGCTTGGCTTTGAACTCATTTAAAAGGAGAAAGATTTTCTGGTAGGATTAAAAAAAAAATGCAGACAACTCTAGTTGCTGTGACACAACCAAAGGGCTATGGCTGCTGCCAGGTTTCCTGTTCCGCCTCAGAAACAGATGTTTAGAAGCTTTATGTTAAAAGAGATGTTAGAAGTAGAGAGCAAAAGTCACCATTTCTTACAGCCTATTGAAGTCTTCCTTTTCCAGAGGCACCTTACTGATTTGGTTTCTGCGTACTACGTTTCCTGGACAGCCACGTGAATTACTACCCACATGCCCTGGCAAGCAGGACTGCAACCATAGTGTCTTGTGCATTATGCTTCTTCACAGGCTTTTGAAGACAGTATCTTCAGACGCCCCTGTTGGAAATATAAGAACTGTTGACTTAGAAGTGTTGGCATACTTAGGGTGCAGAGGGTGTTTTTTGAAAGTATCTTGAATAGCCTTCTGAGTAATAAATAATACTAACCAAATGCATCTGCCCAACTCAGGAAAGTGAGCTATGCTCTATGAAGTGGGTACTTCATAGTTTGAAGCTGACTCAGTGTATGAGTTTCCTGGACTGTTACTTAATAATTTGTGGAAAAGGTATTATGTTGAACATTACAAAAGTTTCCTTCTGGATCATTGCAGCCTTTGGCAAGCTCATTGGATCTTTTTCTTTGCTCCTCTTTCACTCACTAGGGGATGAAGGATCTGCTGGTCCGGGCCTTCTGATCCCAAGGGGAGCTTTCTGTCTCTTGGAAGGTCTCTGCCCTCCCTTAGATGGATCAAGTATAATCAGAATTTTGACTCCAACCAAGGTGAACTAGCCCTATTCCTCCTCTGGCTCCTCCTTCTGGCAACTAAAAGACACCTCCCAACCTGACTCAACTAGCAAACATTAGAAGACTGCAGAAAGTTCAGAGAAAGAAGGCAATATCCTTCCTAGAGCCCTTGGGACCAGAGGAACAGCCTCATGAGGCCTTACCAGTTTCCTTACTGCCTCCTGTATACCAGACAGGGCTCTACCAGGTGCTGCCAGGGAAAGCCTGTTCTGTCACTAAAACACTAAGTGTGACCTAAGTACAGAAAATCTTTTTGGCAGTACTTGTCTTCCTCCAGCTAAAGAACAATGGAAAAACTGCACCCCCTTGTAATTTCAACAGAGCTCAACAGGGAGCTGACCTACCTGTCTCTTGTCCCTAAGAGACCCACAGTATTGCTCTGGTTCCCATTCTGCTCAGTAGTGCTTACCAAAGACCTCATCTCCCATGTCTGGTGTGCTGGACCCAGGGACTGCTCTCACTTGGCTAGGTGTGGCTACAGTTTCAGAGGAGCGGGAAGTATTCTGATCTTCCTGCCAGGGTTGTGATGATGGAGTCCTGAAACTAGCCAAGCCTACCACCAAAGAGGCAGAAGGAGTGGGAAGAAGGTTTGTTGGCCCTCTGGTTCTTCTTCCTTGTCACTGGAGATCAACAGGGCCCAGCAAGGAGCTGAGCTTTTACCTTAACTCTGCAGCTGGAAGTGGTGTGAGTCAGCCTCACCCTCTGTTCCTGGGCTCAGAGAGCCCTCATTTTCCCTTGGAGGCAATGGGGCAGTGTGAGTTGATGTCCAGCTTTTGCTGGGAAGGCGTCCCATTCAGCTGAACCACAATTCTAGTGATTCAAGAGACTGAGTGAAACTCAAATGGGCTTCCAAATAATGTGCAACTTACACTGAGACGTGCCATCATTAAAGTTCTAGAAAAGACAAAACAAAACAAACAACAACAACTACAAAATAAACCCACAAAACATTCTTTAAAAGGTGACCAGAAAGAAACAACTCATTTCTTATGGAGAAACTCCAATGAAAATGATGGTGAATTTCCTGTCTGAAATCATGAAGGTTGAGAGGAGCTAGCACATTTTTCTAACACTAAAGAAATGCCAAGCACAAATCCTGTGTTTAGTGGAGATATAGCACATGCAATAGTAATAACAACAATAATAATAATGCATATAAATCTTAGAAAAGCTAAGAAAAGTTGCGGTTAAACCTACTCTTAACAACGAGTAAAGAGAGTTGACTATTTATGGTGCCCTGTAAACATTACTTTTTAAAAAGCAGAAGGGATTATTAATATTTAATAAAGATATTAGAGCAAAGAAGATTATTAGAGATAAGGAAAGGCATTTCATAGCACCAAAGCCTCAAGCCACCAAAAGGCATAGATAGGTTGATTAAAAAAAAAAAAAAAAAAAAACTGCATTGCTTTTTTTTTTTAAT